>JARYGA010010406.1:0-16866 GCA_030545235.1 Helianthus tuberosus | reverse complement strand
AAAACATTGAAGGACTCTTGCTGCTTAGGGCCCCAAACGAACTTTACTTTCTTCTTGGTCAGGGAAGTTAGGGGTGCAGCAATCCTTGAAAAATTTTCAATGAAGCGTCTGTAATATCCTGCCAATCCCAGGAAGCTACGAATCTCCGTAGGTGTCTTTGGCTCTTGCCAATTCATAACAGCTTCAACTTTAGCGGGATCCACCTGGATACCACGCTCACTGACCACATGTCCAAGGAATTGGACTTCTCGTAGCCAAAATTCACACTTAGAGAATTTGGCATAGAGCTTCTCCTGATGTAGGAGTTTGAGAATACAACGTAGGTGTTTCTCATGGTCAGCTTGATTCTTAGAATAAATAAGGATGTCATCGATGAAGACAATAACAAATTTATCTAAGTAAGGCTTGCAGACGCGATTCATGAGATCCATGAATGCGGCTGGTGCATTAGTGAGCCCAAAAGGCATCACTAGGAACTCGTAGTGACCGTAACGAGTCCTAAATGCAGTCTTGTGAACGTCTTCATCTTTGACCTTCAACTGATGGTAGCCTGACCTCAAATCAATCTTTGAGAAGTAACTTGCCCCTTGAAGCTGATCGAACAAATCGTCGATTCTGGGCAGAGGATACCTATTCTTGATCGTGACTTTATTAAGCTCGCGATAGTCGATGCACAGACGCATCGACCCATCCTTCTTCTTGACAAACAAGATTGGCGCTCCCCAAGGAGATGAACTAGGTCGAATGAAACCCTTAGCCAGCAATTCATCTAGCTGCGTCCGCAATTCCTTCATTTCTGTGGGGGCCAATCTGTATGGTGCTCTAGCAACTGGTGCCGCTCCTGGGATGATATCGATCCTAAATTCAACTTGTCTATCTGGTGGTAAACCAGGTAGATCTTCCGGAAACACTTCTGGGTATTCAGAGATGACAGGGATGTCTTCTAACTTCGGTTTGGGCTCATAAATAATCACCTGTGCCATGTAGATGACACACCCCTTCTTCAAACACTTGGAAGCCTTGAGCATAGTCACGTGCTCAGGTAGTCCATACTGGGTATCCCCCCGAATGGTAAGTGACTCACCAGACGGAGTCTTTATCACTACTTGCTTCATGTTACAGACGATTTGGGCCTGGTTATGAGATAACCAGTCCATACCCAGAACTATGTCAAAACCGGCTAACTTAAACGGAAGTAGAGACAGAGGAAAAGAATGGTTCTTAATGGATATAGTACATCCATCTAACACAGTAGATACGGTTTCTATGGTACCATCTGCTAACTCTACCTCATAGTTTACGCTTAAGGTTTTGACAGGTAAATTCAACAATTTACAAAACTTATGATCTACGAAAGACTTATCTGCGCCTGAATCAAAAAGTACTCTTGCAAAGACATCATTTACAAGGAAGGTACCTGTTATGACATTATCGTCTTTCACAGCTTCCTTCGCATCCATTCTGAAGACTCTGGCATTAGTCTTCTTAGCCTCTTCAGGCTTCTTATTGTATTTTGGGCAGTTAGTCTTGATGTGCTCCTTTTCGTTGCAACGGTAGCACGTTGCATCCTTTATCTTCTTGCAATCCACGGTTTTGTGATCCGTGGATTTGCAAATACCACAGGCAAAAGGTTTTGACTGCGTCTGCGAGTTCGACTCCAGTCTGCACTTTCCAAAGTGTTGTTTCTTGCAAGTTTTGCATGTGGGCTTCTCACCTGAGCGATGCCCGTCTTTCCTCGACTCAGATCCTTTCTTTTGATCACCGTTCCCACGGTGCTTCTTGTTCGATCCTCGCGAACCATTATCTTCCCGCTTCCTCTTCTCAGCCTCCTTATTCCTCTGCGATCTCTACCGGACCGCATCCAGAGTGAGGGATAAGGAAATGTCAGTTAAAGACCTGAAGGTAGCTGGCCGGGAAGCTTTTACGCTTGCCTTGATCTCGGGTTCTAAACCACCAATAAAGCGAGCGATTCTCTTTGGCTCCGGGGTTACCAGGTAGGGAACCAACCGGGACAGCGTATTGAAGCTTGTCAGGTAAGCTTGGCAGTCTAGGTTCTTCATCACCAACGATAGGAAGTCAGATTCTATCTTTTCCACCTCATGTTGAGGGCAGAAATTTTCCTTGATCAGGGCAATAAATTGATCCCACGACATGCTATACAACGGGATCTTTCCGGAGGCCTCCATTAGAGATCTCCACCATGCCAGTGCTTCACCCTTGAAGGATTGTGACACAAACTTAACTATATCCCTTTCAGCGCACCCGCTGATATCTACCACCGTGTCCATCTCGTCGAGCCATGTCATGCAATCGACGGCTCCTTTCTCCCTATTAAAATCCCGGGGCTTGCAAGATACGAAGTACTTGTAGGAGCAACCCTTGTTACGGGTTTCTTGATGCAGTACTATATGCTGAGATGGGTCACTTTGACGGTTGGTGGATTGACGGTCATCACCATCTTTCTTGGGTCCATTCTTTTTGGGAGGAGGCTTGTTATGAGCCTCAGAATGTGTCCTGGGCTTTGAATGTGATGCAGAGTGGGTCCTACTCTGAGTACCACTGTATTCCTCATACTGTCTATCCAAAGCTTGTGTGATAGCGCCGTCTATGATTGCTTTTAGTTCAGCACCCGTTAACGTAATCTGGGCGTTCTCATTCGGCTCCACAGGATGGCTATTGCCTTCATTGGAGTCAGCCATTTGTATTGAACTGTTGCAGAAAACAAGGTCAATATTTTTATTTGGGATTTTATTATGGAATTTCCCCTTAGGGTAATTCGTTAACCATGGTAAGCAGTGACCATATTTGGTTAACTTTTTAATCGCATTAATTTAGGATTTTAATTAAATCTTATCCTAAACATAAACAATAACAATATATATTAGCACATAAGGCTTGGTCACATGGACAATTTAAATTATAAGCTATGGTTTTAGAGAATCAAGACTTTTAAGGTTTGAACCTAGTTCATTACCCTTATCAGACAGGGAGTCATAGCTACCTCTGTCTTTTGGCTCATATAAAAGTGAGCAAGGCCCGTAGGCATTATATTACCTACGTATGGTATCATAGGATCATCTTAATTGATGATCTTAACCCATGATTCAGAGATCATATAATTGGGTTTGGAATCTTCTAAAGAATCCTTATACATATAAGAATGACATGTGATTTTAACAAATCACTTCTGCCAGGAGTGTTAACATGTTTTAAGATGTTAACAGGGATTTGAATCTTTTAAACAGGTCTTACCATTTTGGCCCGGTCTTATATTTGACACGAGGCTAGGTTTCACACTTTAAGATCCTTAATTAAATAATTACATAGGCAGATTAATTTAAAAGGAATGCTTTGAATTTATTTATTTCATTTATAGGTATATATGCACAATTGGCAATCATGAAATTTATAAAAATAACCATTCCATTTATTCAAAGCATTACACACTTGCCCTAAACGGGTCTTTCAAACTACAATTTTACCCATGCAGAGGTTAAATAACACACATGCCCACGTAGGGGCTAAATATCACAGATGTCCACGCAGGGACTCATACTTACATTACACCCACTTAGGGGTTTAAACAAACAAACTGGCCCACGCAGGGACCTTACAACTACACATCATACCCTCATAGGGGTTAACGGAAAATGGAAAGATAGGCCTACGCAGGGGTTCATACAATCATACAACACACATACCCACATAGGGGCTTAACAATCAAATACACCTACGCGGGGGCTTACACAGAAGATGGGAGGATTCAACGATCCTTTTTGTTCTTCCCCTTGATTAAGCCTACTAATCCTTGGAAGAATGTCTGCCTCTCCCTGCGGTCCTCATGAACTACCCGTTCAACTTGATTCAACCTTTGCAAGAGTTCTTCATGTTCGGGTGGTGAGAATCTAGGTGGCTGTGATTGAGCCCGGATGATGGGTCTGGGAGGTATCGCGTATCCCTGAGTCGGGTAACTCACCCCCCATGGATCTCCATAGGGTCCTTGGGTGCTGTAGTTTGCTGCTACCATGTACGGATCAGCCTCCGCGTACCCATAGTCATGATGCGTTGGGGGTTCAAACGGGTTGTATCCCATGCCACTCGCATATGCCGGGATTGGGTTTTCAAATCCCATCGGCGGTGGCTGTAGTACAGCAGGGTTGGAGGGTCCACCCATTTGTGGGTCCTCCTGGTACGGCGGGTAGTGACTAGCACTCGACTGTTGTGGGGAACTGAAATTGAAGCCCCCCGGTCGTACCGACATGCGTGCACCGGTTCTCCTACGCCTTGGCGGTTGAGGAGGTGCTGGTTGAACCGGTGGCGGTGGAGGTGGTGGCGTAACTGCCACAAACCTGTGATCCTCGGATGAATCTTGATGATGCGGCTGTGGTTGTGGCTCCCGCTGCTGCTGAGACTGCTGCTGCTGATGCTGCCCATGAGACGACGAGTGGTGTGATGGTGTATAATACCACTGGTGTTGATCGAACAGGGATTGGTAACTTTCTGGACCACCATAGGGTGATCCGTGAAAGGACGATCCGTCGGAGATCTCGATCGGATGGTTTGGGGTACCACTTGCTGGCATGACGGGGTCTGTATCCTCGTCCATATCGTCTGCGTGGTCTCCTGAAAAGTGGTCCTCTGGACCCAGTGGGTTAAAACCCACGGGCTCTGGTATGAACCCTACCGCGTTAAATTGTCCCCGAAAAACTGGTGTAGGGTCTCCATATGAATGATGAGATAGGGATCTCTGAAGTGGTATGTAGGATGGTTGAGGGTTATTGGGTTCATAAGGATTTAGAGCAGGAGGTGTGCAAGTATGCGAAACCGACCGTCTGGCCGGCTCGTACTGGTTTCTTCGGTTTTCCCGAGGGTCGTCACTCTCGGTGTTGGATGGAGCTCGCCTTCGTGAAGGTCCAGCTTCATGATCGTTGGGGGCGGTGACTGGCCCCTTTCCACGTCCTCGTGTTCGGAAGAATCTAGGAGGCATGTTGATGTTCCTGTCAATAAAGCATAAGATAACAATAACAAAAATATAAAATTTAAAGGACAAAACAAAAACCGAATAAGGTGGAATTTGTCCTATGTTATAAGTCTAGACTCGAAGGTTTAGATATGTGCAATTGTGCAACTGAGATTAAACACAAAAGGCTAGTGTTTAATTCACTCAGCGTTGGCTCTGATACCAACCTGTCACACCCCGATTTCCACGTGTCACCGGTGGGCCCGGTGGGGGGAGTATCGTGACGTGGTTGGCAACATAATAGTCAAACAACACAATATAATAATGCACAGCGGAAGCAAATTAAAATAAGATACAACCGAATTTATTTATTGTAATCAAGGTCACAATATCCGATGTTTATCCACAGTAGGATCGAATTAAAAACATTTAATGGTTCAACAGACTTCTGGCATCCTAAGCTTGCGAGACTTTTATTGATGCTTAGGAGACAATCCAGCCAATTTCCTTTAGTACCTGCATTCAGTCTTTTTGGGAAAATACGTCAGTTTACACTGGTAAATACATTCAACTGACTCATTTTGGAAAAATGATTGAAAATTTGTTTAGATGCACGTGGCATAAATCATTTTATTTAACTTGGGAGAATTATTTAATATTATAATCTTGTGAACGAATTACATGTTACTTATGCGTTCAGTAGCCCGGAACGTATCCGGGTTAAAGATCAATGGACACACCACAATAATGAGTTATACACGGGTGTACGCCTACACCCCATGCTCAAGTCGCGGCCATCTCGTAAGATGATGCCAAGGATATCCGGGACATGGTCATTAACCCCCCCAAAGGCTGCAAAGTAAGCAAGACTGTTTAAACGAGCCGATCAAATTATTCAACTACCCACTAAGCGTGGAGATTTGATGCCCGATCAAGCGGTACGCTATGTACCGTAACCCAAGCCCGTATAGGGAAAATAAGTTAAAAGTATTTACCTGATGCAAGTATAAATCACAATAAGCAGAATGCACGTAGCTTTTACTGTTTCTCCTAATCTGGAACGAAGGTTTAATATAACCTATTAGAATTCTAACGGGACTTTTATTAAGCTTAAGCTTAGACCGGCTAGTTTCAAGATACGGTTCGTACGCACGATTAAGCGAAGATCGGATAGAATGTGATTCAGACCCGACAAGTTTGGAGACTTGTTTAATATGGGTTTATTATTCACATTCTGGATTTTGAGATAAAACCGTTAAGGTTTGACCCGTTTCGGCTAGTTTATGTAAACTTGTTACATAAACCGAACCGTACGCGTAATAAGCGTGACAGGTAGTCATGAGAGCTATATACAGGTTTCCTAAGTTAATTATGTCTCAAATATGTTGTGACATCAGTAAGGTGTCTTTCGTTATGCCCGAAACTAATTTAAACACAAACTATGCCCCGTAGGGGTAGTTTGGTCATTTTAAAGTTTGTAAAAGAGTTTAAATGTCTAACTGAGTTAAAGGTCTGATGTAAACAGCAAACATACTCAATTTGATGAGTTTTAACAGTAGGCTATAGCATGTATGTGAAACTTATCATTTTTAACCAAACTAGGCCCCGTAGGGGTATTTTGGTAATTTCACATAAGCCGAAAAGCTCAAAACTGAAGTCTGAGTTTATCAACCTTTGCTTACTGTTAAAATATCATAATTTGCCTCTTATATCAGTAGGTATCAACCCGGGTATGTCCAATATGATTTGAAAACATATTATGCGTTAAAAACGCTAATTAAGGCGATTAAAGGCCATTACCGGGTTCGATACTTAAATCTGACATTTTTGTATTTCCAGAAGGCTTAAAATAATTTATTTATCATAACTAATCAGTAGCAAAAGGTTTGGAGTCGTTTAGATGTGTAAAACTCATTTTATGGCCCGTAAGGGCAAAACCGACAACTACCGAATTAAGCCTACGACTATGAGTTATGCTCAGCCTAAAATTAATTAAAACTCTTTAAAATTACCAAAATAATATATTACATCAGTGGGTAATTCGTTTGATACCAAAAAGTATGTTTAATTAGGCTATACGCTAATTACGCCATTTTATTAACATAAAGCACCGTAATTACGCTAATGAGCATAACTCTTAATCTACAAGTCAAACTGATGTCAAATTTTGCATACAAGTTTATATATCAGTATTTAAGGTTCCTACACTTTTACATTTTCATAATTCATGTTTTAAGGTAATAAGGGCATAACGGTCAACATATGAGCGATTAACGGAAACTTGCATATTAATTGGATAATCAACGAAACAAGTACAGAGACTTATACTATCAAGTAACCTAACCCTAATGAAGCATTAAGGCATTTCTAATTCCATCTAACTCGGGCCAGAACTGAAGTCAACGTGAAAGTCAAAGTTTCGGGACTTTCGGTTCCGAACCGGTTCAAAACTGAGAGTTGTCGAGTCGAACGAGTTTAGACATGTCCGTGCACTTATTACCAGGTTATATTAAGTCTAAAACAGTTTACACGCATTACGTATTGCTAATTGTGCATTAAATCATATTTTATATTTCTGTTGACTTTTTCGGTCAACGTTTGACCCGACAAACGACCTGGTTAGGTCTGGAATCGGTACGTGCCTTTATAAGGGTTTAATAATCATTTAATTACCTACTTAACGGTACTCTTAATTTGACATACGACTGAGCTATCATTAATTAATTACGAAGTCAAACCGTAGTTACGTCGGTTTGACTCTTAGCTAAAATACTAAGCTATAATTAATTTAGAAAGGTTAGTCAACTTACCAAGTGTTTAATGATGATTAGAGAGGCCTTATATTCAGCTTGAAAGCTCCTCAATTGATCAGACTTGGATTGAGAATGGAATGATCAAAGAGTTGCAACTTATGAGGTTTATATAGTGTTCATGGCACCATGAATTGATGACAACAAAGTCTACAACACTCCACAACTGATATACACATGTCTCTAGTATGTAGGAGGTGCCTAGGGGTCGTTTACAAGTGAGAAAAACCGGTGGAATAGGTCACAATCGCGCATAACAGCCAACAGAAGGTTTCTGGTCGCTGGCAACATGCTTACGGACCGTAAAGGTCTGGCTTACGGTCCGTAAGCCTCCTGTCTGACGCGGAAAAACGTTGATCTTTGGCGTTTTGAAGGGGTAAACAGGTAGATACGACTTGTGGACTTCTTTTTGACAGTTAGGGACCTCATATATCAGTTCTATACCCTACCATTGGCATTAGTTTGCTTTGAATCCAAAAACAATTACCGAAAACCAAGGTTTACCATCCTTTTTTTTCTTTGTAGGAGACCACCACTACAATTGTCAACCATTAATGTTAATATTCCGTGAACATTAATATATTCTAGATGTTTTTAATATAATTTGAGTCTCGGGATTTATAACGAGGTCGTTCAGAGGTGCAAAAGTTAACATAACGACACTTTTAATTCCTGTCAAACATTTTTAAATAATCCGAGTTTATAACGCTTTGTGTCATACACGACACGTGTCGTTATTTTATTGCACACGAATTTTCGGGGTGTTACAGATTGCCACCCGATCGGTAGACCATCTGATTAGATGATAGTCCTGCTGTGAACTTGTTCTCTGAGAAATACCTCCCAAACGGAGCGCCATCTGATCGAACAGCCGTTCGATCGAACGACCTGAAAGGTAGAGATACTTCTCTGTTTTCAAAATGCTACAATGAAAACTTCAAAAGACAAACCATCATACGCAAACACATCCTTAACAAACAAGGTGTCAATTCGACCGAATGGCCATCCGATCGGATGACCATCCGAACAGATAGACATCCGATCGAATGACCATCCGATCAGATTGCCATCCGATCGGATTGCTGTTCGATACTTGGTTCCTTTGCACTGTATTACGCACCGTTCTTCGCTTATACTATCGTTAACTGTTCAGGCTAATCTCTCTCAGTGCTCCCTTCAATCCAAGAGGGTGTTTACTTGTTAAACACAATCTGTGAGTATACTCGAGCCCTTTTTGCTTTACGCACTTTTGGGTGTTACATACGTTACTTATTCTAAATCACAATCGACACACAACACCAAAACTATTTATACGCCAACCGTTATTGCATGCTACATGTTATTCGATGAATGCTTGTATGTTATGTTAACACAATGATTGTTGCCTGACACCTTAGCAACGATAGTACTATAGTTTGGACTCAGCACCTGTCATGGATAGGGGTTGTTAAGGGCTTTACTTCACGTGTCCCAGTGGGGATATGTGTTATGCATTCTACAACTCGCAGTCACGTCTGTGCATATTTCTCTGTCAATAACCTACTTGCCTTCACTTTATACATGTTACATGATGGTTATGCGTAAATGATCTCGAACCCTATTATACTATTAAACTTGTATGCTTACCTTTACACTAAGTGTATTAACCTATATTTTAACGTATGTGACAGGTGTTTAGGATGCTTGCTATGTGGAATCGAGTTAGGAAGAGTCTAGAAACAAACAAATAATTTATTTGAATCTGAGTTGTTGAAACGAACTATTTGTCTTTTATTTGTCTGTAATAACTATGTTACATTTTATGTCATGGTATGGGACGTGATGCTTAAATAACCGGTAATCGTAGTTGTTATGGAATCTCTTGGACAATCTGTTTCGCTCAGTACCACGCCCTGATGTTTCCGCCATCGGTTGGGGTGTGACACCTTTCAACTTGTTTCTTCAATTTGATTTCATGTTCTCGTGCAGCATTGATAATCTCCGTGAGATTTTTATAATTTGAGGGAGTCATGAACTCCCGGTATTCCACACTCAAGACGTTATGGTAGTGATATACCTTTTGTTCTTCAGTTTTTAGGCTAAATTGCACTTTTCGTCCTTTATGTTTCAGAGTTTCTGCAGGCGCTGTCCTTTAAGTTTAAAAATTACACTCTATGTCCTTTATGTTTGCAACCTATAATGGGCGGTGTCCTTTCTCATAAACCAAATTAATTTTTTTTTGTTAAAACCCCTCTTCGTAAAACTCTATAACAACAGGGACCATATGTGTCTATAACAACAGGGACCATATGTGCAATACTCAAAATTAAAAGGGTTGTTATGATCCAAAAAAACCCCTTCTCTGTCAACTCAAATTATTGAACAAAACCACCATACGAAACCCTATCCCAAATTTCCGGCAACAACTACTTCAAGTTCCGACCGTTTAACCATGTTTCTTGTACAAAAAGCAAACCTATCATCACCTTTCCTATCAACCCATCACATATCCCCAATCATCATCACAGTTACCTCCGATAACCACCACCTCCGGTGACTACCTTCTACATCGACCACCGTGCACCGTTCCTTCATCGTCTTCTTCATCAACCTGCCACGACAATCAACTCGAAACCTGAACTTGATACAATTTCCCCCAATTCCCCTCACAGCTGTTGACTAATGATAGTAGCCACCGCTACCGCCGCCTTCAGCAAACCCTAACCCATCAAGAACTCACCATGAATCAACAAACTCCTTACATGATTAACCCAAACCAAGATAGAAAATAAAAACATTTTACTTTCTGAACATAAACCCTAATTTCAGGATCCCTAAATTCAGTTCCATTTGATTCAAACATTCAAATGTACGGATCCGATAGCGTAAACGACGATTCAGAGCGAACCGCCTTTCGAAAAACCGAGGAGAAGTACAAATTTTATTATAATTCCAGTTCAAAATCTTCAAAAAAGTAAGAAATTCTTTCATTAACCTATTAAAACTTCTTTTGTGTACTATTAAGTGTTAGTTATCAAGTGTTTTTTTCTGTAATAATGTGTTGAATTCAAGGAAGAAGCAACCAGACCTGATGATGTGATGATGAAGAATCGATGGGGTTTGTTGAACATAAATAGGGACCAATGGTTGAATCGAATGGAACTGAGACCTGATGATGAACATAAACCCTAATTTCAACCCAAACCAAGAAGAAGCAACCCTTTTAATTTTGAGTATTGCACATATGGTCCCTGTTGTTATAGAGTTTTACAAAGAGGGGTTTTAACAAAAAAATTAACTGGGTTTATGAGAAAGGACACCGCCCATTATAGGTTGCAAACATAAAGGACATAGAGTGTAATTTTTAAACTTAAAGGACAGCGCCTGCAGAAGCTCTGAAACATAAAGGACGAAAAGTGCAATTTAGCCCAGTTTTTACTAGTTCGTCACTGAATTTTAACTTATCCATGAATATCCCTGTAATCCTGTCGATCGATTTGCCCTTCTGCCTTAGATGCATAAACTCCTCCTTTATTTTGTTAATCACGACCTTGGGGCTGTGATGTTTGAGGAATGGTTCTTTAAATCCCTCCCAGGTCATGGCTCGGGTAGCTTCAGCTCCTAGCTCTTTCTTGTAATTATCCCACCAATCCTTGGCTTGGCCTCTTAGTTGGCCCGTTCCGTAAATTATGAAATCGTTCGGATCATAATGAGTTCGTTCAAACACACCCTCAATATCACCTATCCATCTTTGGCAAGCAATTAGATCTACTCCGTCGTTGAAAATTGGGGGTTTACATGCTACGAACTTGTTGTATGAGCAACCCTTCTTTTCTTTAACCTTATATCTTTCGTTGATAAGGTCCTCTTTTAGTAAGTTTATTCTTTCTTCAACAGTCATGAGTATCACAGTTTGTAGCCTTTGGATGAATCCCGGTAGGCCAGCTTCAAAAGCTTTTCCGACTTCTTCGAAGATCTTTCCCTTTATTTGCTCGGTGGTTAAAGGTATCGTATCATCACCGTTTCCATCCGACATCTTTGTATCTGAAATATTTACATCAACTTAATAAATATTTTGTCTCAATGTTCCGACATTATTATGTGAGAATTTATCCAATTCATTAATTTCTATGCTTTGTGTATCTTTCTACTTCGATTTAGCCAAGTTTATAACTTGCCTAAACCGTTTATGTTTAGTGTGCTTTCTCGGGTTTGAGTGTATCAATACACCCTTCCCATGCACTTTAAATCATTATTTTTATAGTATTTTATTTAGAATTCATTGTATAATTAATTCTTACCGGATCTCTTGATCAAGCCTCGAACCGAACATGTTTTGCTAATAACCTTAAGCTCTGATTACCAACTTGTCACACCCTTACTGGATAAATTATGAATTTTATACAAAATTTCTTGCATTTATAAAGTTTATTCAAGATTACATTAACAAACCATCAAGTTATCAAAAGTGTTAGTGCTTAAAGACAGTAACTAAACATTTACGCTGTTCGGTTTACGTATTACCATTAAACAAAAAGCGGAAGCTTCACTTCAATCGTGTTCGGTTTATATTCGAGCTTGATCTTCATCTAAAATAAGATTTGATATCACCTACGAATCAAAATTTTATTACACGCTAGTTAACGGCAATTTAAAAAGCAACTGGTAACTTAGATGACCAGGTAACTTGTATAGGTTATGGCAACTGATAACCCAGATGACCCAGATGACCAAATAACTAATATGGGTTATGACATCTGATAACCCAGATGACTAAATAACTTGTCTGGGTTATGGCAACTGATAACCCAGATGACCAAATAACTCGTATAGGTTATGACATCTGATAACCCAGATGACCAGATGACTCGTATGGGTTATGGCAACTTATAACCCATATGACTAAATAACTTGTCTGGGTTATGACATCTGATAACCCAGATGACCAGATGACTCGTATGGGTTATGGCAACTGATAACCCAGATGACTAAATAACTTGTCTGGGTTATGACAACTGATAACCCAGATAACCAAATAACTTGTATGGGTTACAGAACTTGTCCATTTTCCCTTCTTAGAAAATGCTGAGTAACTTTTCCGATATTTGTCCGTTTAGCTTGAAACTTGTTTCTAATTGATCATAATACCTTTACCTACATTATTAAACCAGAATCCTCAACCCGGATTCTTAACTTTCATGAATTACGCAGCCATTACCCGGTTTATACGCATTTTCATCTTGACCCGTTATGGATTGTTTATGTGAAATCCATCACTTCAAGACAACCCAAACATATCGTTATCCATTATTGTTCATTCGGTTCATTTAGGTGAAATCCACCACTTTTTCATGAGCCGAACTTATCAAGTATTGTCTCATTATCATACGTAAATCATTACAAATACATAAATAAATATTATGAAGTAACGAGTTACATACCTTAGAGCTTTCCATTTAGGTGAAATCCGCACCGGCTTGACTTCTGGATGCTTCACTTTTGTTGCCTATAGTATACAAGGCAAGTGTTGTTAGAACCTCCCGGTCATAACTAAGGCATATAAATTTGCCAAAAACATTATCTCAGGTTAAATCAACATTTTTCGCTCATTGATTAGGTTTGGCAATTCTTTTAGGCATTTCATCAAGCACCTTATGTGCATGTTACTTAGCTAGTCAATTTGATTCAATGATAACCTTGACTAACCAAGAATCCCTAATTTATCAAGTTCAATTTACTCTTCATAACATATACCGACAACAAATTTTCAGTTAGGATTATAATCCTACACTTAGATTACACCTTTCTTAGGTCATAACATCAAGATCTTTCAAGAAATTCAATTACCCAAGTCTCACCCAAAATCAAACTTCACCAAAACTGAAATTTCAACTTACCTTAGATTAGTTATGTATGGATGATTAGATTTCTTGACTCATGCACCGAAAACAATCCCATTTAGCCCTTCAATTTGATCAATCTAGTGAAAGAAGGGTTTGGGGTTCTCCTTTTGGCTCTGGTCACGCATACACACACACACACACAAGTATGTGTGCATTGTTTTGTCTTGCTATTTAAGGAATTCAAGTTTACCTACTTAACTAGTTTAGTTCCTCATGTTTAGTTCTCTTTTTTTATTATTAACAAGATCCAAATTCAGGATTTCATTATTTAATCAACTTATCATTAACTAGGTTAAATATTCCTAGTTAATATTCTCAAGATTTCAATTACGTTAAGTGTGTTTATATAAATATAAATATAAATATATATATATATATATATATAATCTTATTTTGGGATGTTACACTTGTGTATATCATGATTGAAAGTTTATCCATACTTCCGAGTTTAATAGTTGGTCTCCAGATTTAATCCTTTGATGTGTTTAACTGTGTCCGGTTTTACTTTCTTACGAAATCTGTGTTTAACTGTTGTCCGGCTTTGTTAACTGTTATATGTTAACAGTTAGAGGTTTGTCTGGATTGAACAGTTGAACGGTTTAACTTTCCATCCGAATTTGTTCAAACATGGTTTGTGTTTCCAGATGTGTAAGTTAGTCTGTGTAATCCTTCAGTGTATCTTGCAGTTCTTACTAAGTTTTCATCACAACAAGTTCAGCACGAGGCCATGCTCAGCCCAACACGCCCCCGTGCCCAAGGATCTGCAGAAAACGCCCAGTTCAGGTAACTAGACACGAGGCCGCTTGGTTCTTACGACTCTAGAACTTGCCATGACGATACACTCCCAGTCCTTACCAACTTAAACTCAAGTAAATAAATGATGGAGGCATTAGGACTCACCCATTTTCTTTTCAACACCATTATTTTTCTTTTTCTTTTCACCTACCTAGAATCCCTCTAGTAAACCCCTTTGAGCCTAAACTTTTTTCGTTTCTAAACCCACAAAACAAACACCCTTCATCCACCAAACACTTTTTTCTTTTAAACCCCTTATTTTAGTAAAAAGCTCGGTTTTCTTGTGACGATTCCTTATAAAAAAATGAATTCTAGCAATAAACAAACAAGTTCCTCAAAGAAACTTTGTTTGAAAGTGTTTAGTTTCAATAAAAGTCACAAAAACAAAAAGTTTTACGACGACCGACGCTTTTTACGCTTTTAGCCCTTTTTACTAACCACTAACCCAAAACCACCTACCTTTAACCCAAGCCTAACCCTTCCCCAAAGTCCTCTTGATATTTACAAAGGTTTATAGTTAAAAAGGAGGAGCATTGATTGCTTGGCAAGCTTATGGTAGAAATAAGTTCCATGCCGGTCTCGAGTGTTTCACAAAAATACATCTTCGGCCGAGTGTTGAGTGATCTCCCATGAGGTATGTGAACTTGTATATAAATGGAATTTTAAAGAGCCATGCCATGCCCAAATAAGTAATTACTCTTATGAAACGTTCTAAATAAATCATAACTAGTTTTCTTATGTTGAAGGTGAAACTTCCTTATCATTTGTCCGTAGTGTCTTGGCGTTATTTTACTGTCTATATAAAATAAAAGATTTACACCATTCATATCTATACGGTCTATATAGAGATATGTTGGCTACCAGTTCAGTTATCAATAAAACAATGTCATTTGACCCCAATATTTGTTTGTTTATGTTCGACATTTTGCATGTTTTGACTTTTGTCCAATTTCAAACTCTATATCGCAAACCGATGCGTAAGCATAATCAGTTTAACACGAAAAATACTCCGGAACATCAATTTATGCTTAACATACCTTAAATAACCTTTACATAACTTAGAAATAAGTTTTGAAGGTTTTGGTATGGCAAAATCAAGTTTATTCGCTTATAGGGACTAATTTCAACAAACTGCGAAAGTATACCGATTCGTACTGTAACGAACATTCTGGAACTTGATCATAAGTTAAACATATCCTAAATATCCTTTACATAGCTTAGAAATAGGCTTTGAGGGGTTCGGTGTGCTAAAATAAACTTTTTGGTCATTTAGGGACTAAAAGCGTCAAAAAGTGCATACGTTTGCATTTTCGCGCATAGCTTACGTTCTGAATATATCCGGACATCTAAAAATTTATATAATCATTGAAATATTTTATTTTAGATATTGGCATGCTAAAATTCCATTTGTCGTGTAATTTGGATCGTTTTTCGCGTCCGTTCGTGTTTCGTCGTAATTAACCGAACAACGTAATCGTACGGCCAAACGAACCGACATCCAGGATATTTTTGAGCATATTTTAAGTTCCCTATACTTTAAATTCATTTTAGAGCCTTGAAATGGGGTTAACGGGGCTTAAACGTGCCAAAAATGCGTCGAAAACCAAGTTTTTGCATTGAAGGGACCAAAGTTGACATTTCTGCCAAACTTCCTTCAGGTGGGGCGCGTAAGCCAAGGGCCTCACCTTACGCGGACCGTGTAAGCAGCCCAGATCAGAAAAATCTGATTTCCAGCTGTTCCCCTCATTTGCACATGGTATTTTTCATTCTATGGGCTATTTTGAGGCACCCATGGTATTCTAAAACCATGGGCACACTTGTACGGCTCAAATCGAAGCTCGGTTTTCTAGGAATGATCTTAACGGTTACCCAAAATCTATATAAACCCCAAGTTTCTCATTTGCAACTCACCTTTGATCTGATAAATTTCTCTAAGTTGAAGTATATACACTTCATACCTGAGAATTTTCAAATCAAACCTCCTTTTCTTGGACCTCTTGTAAGTATTCTTTCGTTCTTTTACGCGTTTTAAGCACGAAAGTCAAACTGTGTTTGACTTTCAGCTTTGACAAGTCTATGGTCAACACGAAGTTCGTTTGAACTTCGCAACGTGAGCGTAATCACGATGGTTATAGTCCTTTGTGACTATACCTATTGATTACCACGTTATTTTGGCATTGTGACGAGTCGTAGTTTCGGTCAAAATGCGTATTCTTGCGTATTTTGCAACCCAAAAACCCTTTGTTTTGATATCAAACCTTTTTTAAAACTTTGTTAAACATGTTTTGACATGTTTAACTCGTCACTTTAGGTTTAGTGCTTATATAGGGTCGTAAGATAAGCGGTCTAAACAACCGCTTAGACTTTCGAACCCGACCCGTTTGGTCGATCATTAGGATCTGACCAAACATACTTTGTG
>JARYGA010010405.1:0-25431 GCA_030545235.1 Helianthus tuberosus | reverse complement strand
TCAAAGAAAACTCAACCGTGAACCTGACTCTCAGGTATTATAATCGGGTTAACAAAACCCGGATTATGGTGATTTACATATATCAAATACTCATGAGTTTTTCAAAATAAATTAGACAATAACGTGAGAGAATATTTCGAGAACCGGAGTAACGGAAGCACGCTCACGCTTGTTTTCTCCAAATCATCACCATCATGTTTTCCACTAATTAGTAAATACCATGCATGCCCCTACCCTATTGCATATAACTCTGATACACCTATCAACAACATATTCTTTTCATCACGTCTACACTTCAATTAAAAATTAAAGTAACTTTTCTAATTTATTAATAAAAAAAAAACCTTACAATATGTATGTTATAATTTATGTCAAAAAAGTTTTTGTTTTTGTTATGAAATAAAATATATGTTATTATTTTACGTATTAATATATGTATACGTATTATTTTTAGACTATCTTGAAATGCATAAAATCTAATTTTTCTTGCTTTTACTTATTTATACCTGAAGTTTTATACAGTGTGTTTTCACTTGTATTTGAATATCAACTTTAATATTACATATCTACTTTGTTTTATTTTTAAAATGGGTCTGTTGGTAGATTTCAAGACATGTATGATAATAGGTAATTTGTTCTTGTTCGGTTAAAAAACAGGTAATTTGTTCATGCGTGGTTAAAAAAGGTAACTTGTTCATGTTTTTATAGATCAGAATATATAATTTGATTTGATATATTTATTGATGCCTACTTAAACCTATAAAACTTTTTTTTTTTTTTTTTTTTTTGTGATTTTATACGTTTAGAGTTTATACTTTGACAATGGATAAAATATACCATTATATCCTTATAAAGAAGCAAGTAATTTGTGCTCATGATAGTTGTACATGGTGCTTTGGGTGTATTTCAAAAAAAAATTGACATATCTCCTCCTTCCCCAAAACACATCATCAAAGGAACGGGTTAGTCAGTTAGTCTAGGGTTTCTTCTCACAAGCGGGCGACACCTCCGCCACAGACCTCCGCCGTCTCCTCCGCCACAAACCCACATCGTTCCTCCGGCACAAACCCCCACCGTCTCCGTCATCATCTCCTCCGAGCGTCGCCACCATCAGGTATGTATTTGTCTCGCCATTCTTTCTCTCTACCGATGTCCCGAGACACCAATCGATCCCCTGGTGAGTGGTGACAACACACCCGAACCAACCCACATCCTCAGCTAACCGCCTAACCCAGACACCGATTTAAGTCGAACCCCTGTTACCGGACCCGAACACTTCCATGGAATTGAAATTAATCTTGAATCGAAGGTCGCATTTGGTGCCCTAGCTTTGGGCGCCGGTGCTGGGGCGGCTACCAATTTCGTGGCTATTTATTACTTAAGATCAGGAGCCAGTATGGTATTTCATCACTGTTTATAATTCTAAACCTGTATACAAGTTTATTTAGGTGCTGTTTGTTTAACATCTAAAATCAGCAAAATACCCACAAATCGGCCATACATCCGGTAACATTACAAGTAGTCACATTTCCAAGTCGCGAGTGATGCAGGTCAGTTGTATCACTTTTGTTATCATGCTAACATCTAGCGCGTTACGCGTGTAATATGCACATTCGTTAAGTCTTAGTGATATAAACAAGTTGTACCCGCCGCATTGCTCCTTCAATGCGAAAGTCATACTCTACTGAATTGGTATGATTCTAAACTATTTTTATCATAATGTATCAGAAAGATAACTTTTTGTATTCATTTTGAAGTTATTTCACACTATTAGGGGTGATGTCTTGATAGCAATGCCTTTTTATTAAGAAGTTATACTTTGGCTTTGATGTTAAATAAGTTGTTTTCAACTGCACTATTTATTTGAAGTTTAGTTTTTTTTAGAAAACGAATTGTAAACCGTATTGAACTTGACATTTTTGGGAGAGTATATGCTGTGCATTACATCTATAGACCATGAATCTTTAGTATAGTTTTGGCAAGTAATTTTGTTGCAAACAGATCGGCTTCCATATGATCTTGAACTCACTTTCCTTTTGTCCATGGTGAGTTATTAAGAAACTTGTGTACACAAATACCCTGCCGACAAACTTTTGTATGACTTAGTTAGCAAGACTATGGCATGTGAGTGAAAAAAAAACATCTTCATGTAACAAGCATATGGCTTCAGCTAATGTGTATGAAACTAGCACCCAAAAAAAGGAAATCACAAGACATGAAACTTGGCGTGTATATGGTGCATTGCTGGTCAGTTTTTTACAAAACAATGTTGTTTCTTTGGTAAAACATTTATATTAAAAAGTAGAATATTATTGAAGCTATTTAGTTATAGATGATGTAAGCTTTATTGGACAAAATAAAGTATTTCGGGTTGATACATACAAAAAATATTACCCATTTTTTACATGAACCCTTTATGACCATTTATTTATGTGTGTGTATATATTTTTGCAGCCTGCTGCAGGTAGATCGGTGTATGATCTGCTGAAGGATTTCCCAATATTCCCATCACCGCCCCCAAATACTTACTGGAGGATCAATACGAAGGTCATCGGTACAAGTGAAACACGTAAGCTTCCAATGAGTTTTCTGTTTTCATGGACATTCATCAACAAAAGTCATTAATTCTAACAAACATTTATATTCCTTTTTTGAATAAAGATAAACGCAAGGCATATACAGAAGAGTTGGAACAACAGCCGTCCCCAAAGAAAACGATTACTGACGGACCCGTGGTTTCACCATCTAACAATGTCAGCATAGCACCAGCTGAAACTGAAACTGGTGCGAATGTTGGTGAACCCGAGCCTGAAACTTCATCGGCTCAAATGCAAACGGGTGATGATGATGATGATGTTAAAGACAATAATAATAATCACACACAAGGACGGAAACATAGCAGCTATGGATTGAGGACGTCTGCATATCTTAAGCAGGTTTGGAAAGACGATCTGTATTCGGGACAAGTTGTTATTTCACTATTTGAAGTGTTTGGTGAAGGCATTAAACTAACATTTTTGTATATATTTTTGGTTTCGTTTTTTGTTTTCGTTTCGTTTTGATTGTAATGGTGGTCGTGATAGTTGTGATGGTAGTGGTTTTGGTGGCGATTGTGGTGGTGGAGTTGCTATATGGATGACTGTGAATCCATCATTTGTTGGGGATCTTGAGGTGTTATGTTGCGATTGGGATGTTATTGTTGGGGAAATTTAAGGGGTTACGGTAAGTCTAAAGTGTGTTCTTATCCTGACTGTTAACGCCACCATTTATAGCTTGAAAACAAAACAAGTTTTTAGTTCTTGCATATTTAGTAGAGTATTAATGTTTTCGATCATTTAACTTCAAAAAACATGGTGGGAATTTCAAAAAAATGGAATAAAGGTGGTGTTGTGTCGTGACCAAGAAGAAAGGAAAGAAAGATTATGATGGTGTTGGCAAAGTTTGATGCAACTAGAGTAGTGTGTTGCAAGTTATAAAAAATGTCATGGGAGTTGTAAGATGACAACGTTTGTAGTTATAGAATGGATTTTATTATTATACAACTTAAAAAGTATTTGTGTTGAAAATGTCCGGTATAAAATAATATTATCGTCACGTCTCCGTTGTAACATATAGGTTGAAACATGTTCGCTAAGAAATCCCGGCCGCGTTTTGAAACATGTTCGCTAAGAAATCCCGGCCGCAACGCGGCGGGTGTTAAACCTAGTTATTATATAATTTTAAACATTTAATCATGGTGTTTGGTTACACAATTATTATGGTGCAGTATGCAGAATCTGCTGGTACAACAACTATTATTTTAACAATTTACATTTATACAACTTTTAGAGTTAAATTGCTAAAATCGTCCCTGACGTTTGGGCACGTTTGCCATTTTCGTCTAAAATGACACTTTTGTATCAAATTGCCCCCAACGTTTGTAACTTTTTGTCATTTTCATCCAAAACCACTAACTTAGTTTATTTTTTCTGTTAAGTTGAGGATATTTGGATAAAACTAGCAAATATAAAACCACATGGACGATTTTGGCAATTTACTCAAACCCTTTTTAATTTCTTTTATTTAATTATTTTTGTGACATATATAATAAAAAAGACATGGAGTTTTTAGAAAAAAAAATAATAGTTTTGTCACATAAGTTTTAAAAATTTTCATCCAAATCACTAACTCGTTTTATTTTTTCTGTTTAGGTGAAGGATGTTTTAAATTTTATAAATCAAGACAGAAATTAATTTACAGTTTCTTTATATAAATCAGTTTTATAAAGAGAAAACGTCATTGGTGTGCAACACATAACAATCGATTACAACTTTTAGTATTTATCAGTTGTAGAGATAGAAAAAAATTGTAAAACGTTACATATTTTTTAAATGTGTTGAGCACCTAGGAAATATGTTGGTAGAAATAAAATATTTATTTAACTAAGATTATGAGGGTAACTAACTAATACTTATTCTGAGTGGCTTGAGTAAAGAAACTTTTGGTTCATAGCATTATAATTACAATTTGGTGGGTAATTTTAAGGTTTGGTAACGATACGTTGTTTGATGGGGGGGGGGGGGGGGGCACTGGCTTCTGTTTTTTCCTTAGGAGCAAATTTAAAAGAGTAGAAGATGAATTACAAACTTGGTATATATGATAAGATTTTTTTTATTTGACCTTTTTTTATAGGTCACCAACATTTTAGTTTTATAAAATTTAGAAGTTTAGGTAGATTTTATTTTTATAAAACCGATCTATATAAAAAAATTAGAAATTAATTTATGTCTTAGTTTATAAACATCATTCGCCTTAATAGAAAAATTAACTTAGTTAGTGATTGGATGAAAATTTATAAAAATTATGTGACAAAGCTATTATTTTTTCATATAAAAATTGCATGTATATTCTTTTTCATTATATATGTAACAAAATTAATTAAATAAAATAAATTTAAAAGAGTTTGAGTAAATTGCCAAAATCGTCCCTGTGGTTTTATATTTGCCAGTTTCATCCAAATATCCTCAACTTAACAGAAAAAATAAACTAAGTTAGTGGTTTGGATGAAAATGACAAAAAGTTACAAACGTTGGGGGCAATTTGGTACAAAAGTGTCATTTTTGACGAAAATGGCAAACCTGCCCAAACCTCAGGGACGATTTTGGCAATTAACTCCAACTTTTATAAAAACTGAACTTAAACATATATATTTTTTCTATTTTATTAAAGCAGATATTAAAAATAAAGGAGATGCATCCAAATCATAGCTAGTCGTTTTTAGAGGTGAGCAAATAACCGTCATAACCGATAATCGCCGAACCACTATTAACCGATAACCGACATAACTGAACCACTATTAACCGATAACCGACATAACCGATGGTTATGGGTATGAAACTTTGTTTAACCGACCAATCGGTTATGGTTATGGTTTTGAAGCTTTGGTTAACCGATCTAACCAAAACCAAACCGAACTTGGGATGTTAAGTTTATATAATCACTACAAGAAAACTGGGTTTTTAGTACGCGCAAAAGCGTCCTAAAATGCTATTTTATAGGACCTTTAATTTAATAGGACCAACGGTAAAAGCGTTTCATGTAAAGGGGTCGTAATAAGTCCCGGAACTAAAAAGCGTCCTAACATCTCAAATAAGATTATGAAACCAATTTTATGGTCGCGTAATATGTCTTTGAACAACCAAAATAGTGTCATAATAAAAACATATTAGGACACTTTTACAATGTTCTAACATGTGCTTACATTCTTTTAGTCTTTTGGTACACTTACAAGCGTCCTTAGAAATTAATTGATAGGACCCTTATGAGGTAACATTATAGCTAATGTAGTACCAAGAAAAGGGTCCTAATATACCAAATAAGATTATGAAACCAATTTTATGGTCGCATAATGTAACACCACGTAAAAACGTGTCCAATTATGTAAAGACACGTGTCATAAACTCTAAATATGTGAAAAATTGAGTTTGAAGGACTAAAGTTGACAAACGGTGAAATTATGTATGCGAAGGGACTAAAAGTGTTAACATTCCAAACTTGTGCCTCTGAATGACCATACTCGGAGAATATATTCTTAAACGAGTGATTAATTGGATATAAGAAGCCGTTTGTGAAAATAATCGGAAGATTATAAAACTACAGGGGTTAAACGTGTCAACATGTTAATTCTTACCTCTGAGTGACCTTTTAATGAACCCAAGGCTTTGAATATACTCTTAAGAATAAGTGGTACCAATTTCACGTGGTTTCGAGACCGTTAAGCAAGTTTTCAAGACTTTGGGTGAAAAGTGTCAATATGATGAAACTTGTGTTTATAGTGATATTTAACGAAACCGAGCCAAACGGAGTTTGATTATACTTCCTTGAGCCTCTACAAAATAACTACAAGGGCCTTTTATGCCAAAAATAAGGTTGTATAAGGTTTTAAATAGCCAGGGACTGAATCTGCCAAAGTTTAAAATGTTTTAACCTGATCAGACAGTCATCGCGGCCCGCGTAGACTCTTCCTGAGTCTTACGCGGCCCGCCTAAAAATGCCCAGCGCTGGAAAAATGTGGACAGCTGCAAGTTTCAGTTCAGAAATGCCTTAACCTTATTCCAATCAATATTAGGGGCTGTATGTCGGTCTTATATTACCACTAGGACACCTGGGGTGATCCTAGGTACCTCCAAAACAGATGCAAACATCTTAGAACTTGGCATTTTGCTATATAAAGAGCTTTAGTTCTTTGTTCATGTGCACTTTCACTTGCAACAACATTCAAACCCAATTCTGGAGATAGCAAGCACTAGGAGAAGATTAAGAAGTGTAGAAAAGATATCAAGGACCTTATGTAAGAGTTTTAATCCCTGCTTAGTCCATTTTATTAGCTTAAAAACCGAAAAATCAAACATATAGTAATTAAGCTTTGATTTTCGGTTTAATCATAAATGCTCCAGCCACTGACCGAAATGAAAGTGGTTATGGAACAATATTAAGATAGGTGATTAACCCTTAAAAAGGGCACCTCCTAATTATTTCGTTTGACTAGTTAATTGTCAGGTCAAACTAGTTAGTCAAAAACCTTTGTTACTGATATATAAGCTTGTCCCGAAAATTTGACATCAGTTCTTGGTCTCAAATAGAAGTTATGCTCGATATCGTAATTAGAAGCTTTTTGTTAATTAAATTGCGATATCTTGCATAAGACATGTTTAAACTTGGATTTTGAACCAAAACTCATTACCTACTGTTAAGATATTATTTTTAAGGATTTTTAAGATTTTTGGTCAGATTATAATCTGATTAAATCATAGAGTTCTTGTGTAATTCGCTAAATGACGATAATACCCTTTTCATGCATAAAATGAGATTAACAAATGATTTGAATGCCAAACCTTTTCCTACTGATTTCATACATTAAATAAATTATTTTTAGCATTTAAAACTAATCAAAATCCCAGATTTACATAAACATCTTGATTATCGTCAATTTGTGAGTTTTACACTAATTAGGTGCATAGTATGGTTTAAAACCATATTTAACACCTAAGACTTGTTACCTACTGAATTTTTAAACAAATTTCAATATTATTACAGTAGGTATAAGTCATGAACTCAGACTTCCAAAAATGTCCTTAAAAACATATGTGAAATGACCAAAATGCCCTTTCGGGGCATAATTTGGCCAAAAATGATAAACCTCACATATGTATGATATCTTACTGATGTAATGAGATAAAATAAATATTTTTACTGATTACCAAAGACCAGAACTTCAGTTTGTTATAAAATCTCTTTTATAATTATTAAAATGACCAAAATGCCCTTACGGGACTTAAATTGGTTTTAAATACTTTTTGGGCATATATGTTAACATCCTACTGATGTATTAATATATTTTAAGCATAATAACATTTGAGACCTGTATATAATTCATTTGGTTACCCGTTACGCGTTTATGCGTTCGGATCAGTTTATGTGACTAGTTTACGTAAAATAGCCAAAACGGGTTTAACCTTATCATTAAATCCTCAAATTCCAGAATGTGTTTAGTTTACCCGTATTATACAAGTATCCAAGTTTGTCGGGTCTAAACCACGTTCTATTTCGGTCTCCGCTTAATCTAGCGTTTAGAACCGTAAAGTTTCTTTCTAGCTAGCCGGTCTAAGTCTTTGACTTAACTAAAGACCCGTTAGCATCCTAATAGGTTATTAAACCTTCTATACAGATTAAGTAGCATCCAGTAGTTGGTATCATCATAAATCTTTAGGATTATACGGCTGAGTTACTTTTCACATTTAGCTCAAGTAAATACTTTTAACTTATTTTCCCTTATACGGGCTTGGGATATGGTATTATAGTAATACCACTTGGTCGGGTATGAAATCATTTAATCGGATTGTGATTAATAAATTTACATAACTCGTTTTAATCTGTCTTGTTTGATAACATAAACATTGGGGGTTAATTCGACCGTGTCCTGGATATCCTCGGCTCATTTCATTTGAAAATGGCCATGACCTATGCACGGGGTGTAGGCATACACCTGACAGATGCAAATGCTAAAATATAAACCCACATGTTGGGGATAACTCCTTTGTGGGTTCTATAAGTGGTGAGTCGGTTAATCATGACCGGCTTCCAACCGGCCTCAATTGTATGATAAACATGTAAATCTGTATACAAGATTATCTTTAAATAATTGTCCCAAGTGATAAATGATTTGTGCCTTGTGTACTTAAATCAAATTTCATAAATGTTTTTGAAAGAGTCAGTTAATTTTATTTACCAGTGTAAACTGACATATTTTCTAAAGACTGATTGACAGGTACCTCTCGTAAATAGGCTGGAGCTACTAGGTGTTATATAAGAGGATCTTGCAAATCCCTGGATACCTGAAGTCTGTTATTTTTGTTTTCTTGTATTTTATTTATGATCCGCCTGTGGATCTTATTACAACCAAGTCTGTATATTCTTTCATTCAGACACTCAGACATTATGGTTTATAATAGTTTATTCACCAAGCCTTCCGCTGTGCTATTATATTGTGTGTATTGACAATGATGATATCAACTACGTCACGATACTCCTCGCCGGGCCCACCGGGGGATATATCGGGGTGTGACAGGTTGGTATCAGAGCCAACGTTTGAGTGAATTAAACACTAACCTTTTGCGTTTAATCTCAATGACACAATAAGCACGTTCCTTAGACTTCCGAGTCTAGGCCAATGACCTAGGATGTATTCTTAACTTTCCTTTGTCTGTTTTTATTTTATTTTATTTTACTTGTTTTGACAGGTTAATCATCAATAATGCCGCCATGAGTACGAGGCAAAGGAAAGGGTCGAATGAGAGGTGGACCATCCGGACATGTAGGACCTTCCCATAGGCGCACCCCGTCTGCGTCATTTTCTAGTTCAGATTCCCATGACCATTGGGGTCATTCTTATGAACCTGCGAGGCACTCGGTCTCATTGAGTTCATCACACTCATTTCATCCATCATTTGGGCCGCCTATTCCAGATGAGCCCCAGCATTCCCATCACTCACATGATTCACATCATTCGCATGATTCCCACCATTCCCACCAATCCTATCATTCCTTACATTCTCATTCTTTCCATCACTCGGATTCCACTTACTCTCCAGCCCAGTTCAACCCCAACGACTATGTCAACGACTTTCTGGGTTACAATCCTTTGGGACCCGAGGATCATTTTCCCCATGACATGGAGATGGATGACGATCCAGATCCAGAACTGCAAACCGGAACACCGGGCCACCCTATCAACATCTCTAGCGGTTCTCCATATCAAGGATCGCCGTACCAAGGGCCCGATTCATTTAATGAAAGGTGGGCCAAGTATGAATGGGAATTCACCCCTTCATATCATAACTCCCCGGCCTAACCTCCTTTGAATGAGCCATATCTTCAAGCTGTCACTCCTCCACCTCTTCCTGTTGAGGAACCGCCTCAACAACCACCTCAACCACCTCCCGAGCCGCTGAGGCGAAGGACGAATGCACGAATATCCATGCGAGGGGGACCACGGTTCAGTTCCCCTCAAGGTTCAAGCTCTTACCCTCCTATACCCGAGGACCCACAAATGGGTGGACCCTCGCACGCGGTGCCGGAAGACGATCCTCCGCCGGTTTCTTATGCACCACCGCCACCGCCAGTGGGTTTTGACAACCCGATACCGACTTACCCAGGTTCGTCTGGGTATAACCCATCTGGATATCTAACCAATGTGGATTATGGATATCAAACCTCTACGGGTTATGGGCCCAAGATCCGTATCTTACGGCAGCATAGTATAATGCACTTTATCCTTCTTCTTACCTTCCAGTTTACCCAACTGGATATCCAGTGCAGGGGTATCATTACCCACCATATCAGCAACCTCCTCCTCCCCAACAGGAGCAAACTCAGGAGATTCTACAGAGGTTGGACATGGTTGAGCGTAAAGCAGATGAAACCAACAAGAAGCATAATAGCTTTCTCAAGGGCCTTGCAAGTCTCATCAAAGGCAAAAAGAAATAGAAAGTTGTTTACTTTATTTTTTATTGTATTTTTCAATCAAGTCCCTGTGAGGACATTTTATTTTCAGTACCTAGTCCCTGCGAGGACTTATTTCTGTTTCTGTAGCCCCAGCGTGGGCAGTATGTTCATTTCAAGACCCGTTTAGGGCATCTTTGTAATAGTTTCATGTTTAATGGAACTTCTTTTTGGATTTTAAATATGTACTTTATTACATCATCATGCTATATCATTTCATTTTTTTTAAATTGATCTGCCAAAGAAGTTCTTAGAGGTATAACCTAGCCAAAATTAAAAATGGCTATGATGGTACAACCGTTTTTAAGACAATAAATCCCTGTTAACATCTGAAAACATGTTAACATTCCTGACTGTGCGGTACGAGAAACCACACAAGCTTCCAAATGTACTTGGATTTTCCAAGTCACTATTATAGCCTTTATGATCAATGTGAATCATGGCTAATAAACATCAATATGATGTATACACCAAAACATCCATTAGAGATGTATGCTTATAAGCAAAGGTGTGATAATGACAATGATAGTTTTATTTTATAAACTTCTTGTCAATGAGGCGATGAAATATGTTCGACCCTTAAAAGATCAATGATCCAAGAGATCATTGGTTATGTTTTAATCGTCCTTGTGACAAGGCCTTTTGTGCCATCTAAATGTCATTCGAGACGAGCCTTATGCTATATGAAAATGTCTTTCATGACATTGACAGTTGTGATTTATATCCTCTGTCCAATAAATATAAAGGATTATATCCTATTGATTGCTTATAATGGTTCAGTTGTAGCTTAGGCAAATCATGAATTAAATTGATTTTATTTAAAATGGTCTATATGGTTTAATAATACCATGACCATCTAATCATCACTGCGATGATTCATTATATAATTTAAATATATCATTATTGTTTGATATAGTACTTGAATCATGTATGGCTCTGACGAAGCAAACAGTCATCCCGTGGAAGAAAACAACAATACCAGGATTAATATCACTGGTGCTGAATTGCAAGCAATGATAACCGCAACAGTTGCTCAAGCTGTGGATAATAAGTTCAAGGAACCGAGTATTGTTCGGTCCAAAACTCATTCAAAGTCCCTATCTCATTCGCATACACTGAAGAAGGACGAGTCTCAACACTCGTCTAATCAGAGAAGTGAACCACATAGGTAGGCTGTCCTTGAACCGACTCCCAGGTACACCAAGGGTTGTACCTATAAATACTTCGTCTCTTGTAAACCGAGGGATTTCACAGGAGAAAAGGGAGCAATCGACTGCATGAAGTGGTTAGAAGGAATGGAGACTGTGATAGACATCAGTGGATGTGCTAAGGAAGACATAGTGAAGTTTGTGTCTCAATCTTTCAAGGGCGATGCCCTCACTTGGTGGAAAGCATTGGTACAATCCACTGGAAAGGTTCCTTTGTTTAACCTTTCATGGAACAAGTTTGTTGATCTGGTAAAGGACACATACTGTCCTCAACATGAAGTCGAGAGAATAGAGATGGACTTCCTCACTTTGGTGATGAAGGACTTGGATTGTAGGTCCTATGTGACCAGTTTCAACTCGATGTCGAGACTTGTACCATACTTGGTCACCCCTGAACCCAAACGCATTGCGCGTTTCATCGGTGGTTTAGCCCCTGAAGTGAAAGGAAATGTCAAGGCTTCTAAGCCTGCTACATATAGATCTGCTGTGGATCTATCTTTGTCCCTTACTCTTGATGTTGTGAGGAGTAGGGCAAAGAAAGCTACCGATGATGGGAAGAGGAAGAGGGAGGAAGACAAGTCTCCTCAATCTAACAAGAAGAGTAAAGGGAACTTTAGTTCCAAGAAAGATCAGTCAAGTGACAAGCCCATGTGCAAAACTTGCAACAAAAGGCACTTTGGGAAGTGCAACCAAGACCCACAAGCTAAACCATGTGGGATTTGCAAGAAGAAAGGGCACAAGTCTGTGGAGTGCCGAAACATCAAGGATGCAACCTGTTACGGTTGCAATGAAAAGGGGCACATCAAGACAAATTGCCCCAAGAATGCTAAGAAGCCCGAGGAGGCGAAGAAAACGAATGCGAGAGTTTTTCAGATGAATGCTAGGGAAGCGGTGAACGATGAGAACGTTATAACAGGTACCTTCCTCATTAATAATATCTATGCTAGAGTTTTATTTGATTCAGGTGCTGATAAGTCCTTTGTAGACCATAAGTTTTGTAAGTTACTGAAATTGCCTATGAAGACTCTAGACATAAAATATGAGGTAGAGCTTGCCGATGGTACCTTAGAAACAGCCTCAACTCTTCTTGATGGATGTTTCATATCCATTAAGAATCATTCTATCCCGCTATCCCTCTTGCCAATGAAATTAGCTGGGTTTGATATAGTTTTGGGCATGGATTGGTTGTCGCATAACCAAGCCCAAATTGCCTGTGATAAAAAGCTAGTTATTATCAAAACCCCTTCTGGTGAATCCGTCACTATTCAAGGAGATACACAATATGGGTTGCCCAACAATGTGTCTATTCTCAAGGCATCGCAGTGTCTGAAGAGCGGATGTGTCATCTACATGGCACAAGTGACAGTGAACAACCTGAAGCCTAAGATCGAAGATATTCCAAGCATTTCTGAGTATCCTGATGTCTTTCCTGATGAGTTACCTGGATTACCTCCTGAGAGGCAAGTTGAATTCAGGATAGACATTCTACCAGGATCTGCACCTATTGCACGAGCTCCTTATCGGCTAGCGCCTACTGAAATGAAAGAACTCAGGATTCAATTGGACGACTTACTGGAAAAAGGTTTCATACAACCCAGATCTTCGCCTTGGGGAGCTCCAATATTGTTTGTAAAGAAGAAGGATGGATCAATGCGCTTATGAATTGATTATCGTGAATTAAATAAGGTAACGATCAAGAATTGTTATCCTTTGCCCAGGATCGACGACTTATTCGATCAACTCCAAGGGGCAAGCTATTTCTAGAAGATTGATTTAAGATCTGGGTATCATTCAACTCAAGGTTAGAACCGAAGATGTACCTAAGACAGCGTTTAGGACAAGATATGGACATTATGAGTTTTTAGTGATGCCTTTCGGGCTCACTAATGCACCAGCAGCATTCATGGACCTCATGAATAGAGTCTGCAAACCATACTTAGATAAGTTTTTCATCGTCTTCATAGATGACATACTTATATATTCTCGTAGCCAAGTTGATCACGAGAAGCACCTTTGATGTATTTTAGGATTGCTTCGATAGGAGAAGTTGTATGGTAAGTTCTCCAAGTGCGAGTTATGGCTTCGTGAAGTCCAATTTCTTGGACATGTTGTTAGTGAGCATGGCATCCAAGTAGATCCCGCCAAGATAGAGGCCATTATGAATTGGGAAGCACCAAAGACACCAACATAAATTCGCAACTTTCTGGGTTTAGCTGGATATTATAGAAGATTCATTGAGAACTTCTCGAGGATAGCTGCACCATTAACTTCTTTGACCCGTAAGAATGTGAAATTTGATTGGGGTCCAAAACAACAAGAATCTTTTGAGATTCTTAAGCAAAAATTGAGCAATGCTCCGGTATTATCTTTACCAGAAGGAATTAAAGAGTTTTTCGTATATTGTGATACTTCACACACCGGTATGGGTTGTGTACTTATGCAGCGAGGCAAGGTGATTGCCTATGCATCACGACAACTTAAAGTGCATGAAAAGAATTACACCACCCACGATTTGGAGTTGGGTGCCGTTGTATTCGCACTTAAGTTATGGAGACATTATTTATATGGAACTAAATGTGTGATCTATTCAGATCACAAAAGTCTCCAACACCTATTCAATCAAAAGGATCTCAACATGAGACAGCGCCGCTGGATGGAAACTTTAAATGACTATGATTGAGAAATTCGCTACCATCCAGGTAAAGAAAATGTAGTCGCCGATGCTCTAAGTCGAAAGGAAAGAATCAAACCTATCAGGATCAATGCCAAGAGCATTGAACTGAAGAATAGCCTGAATGAAAGGCTATTAGCTGCATAGAAGGAAGCTGTTTTGGAAGCTAACCTTCCGAATGAAAAGTTAGGTGTAACTGCTGAACAGTTAGCACCTGGAAAGGATGGAATCCTTAGAATGAATGGAAGAATTTGGGTTCCTATTCATGGAGGACTTCGAGATGTAATCCTCCAGGAAGCTCACAACTCCAAATACTCAGTTCACCCTGGAAGTGACAAGATGTATCAGGATTTGAAAGCTAATTATTGGTGGATAGGTTTGAAGAAATCTATTGCCACACATGTAGCTAAATGCCTGACTTGTGCTCAGATTAAAGCTGAACATCAAAAGCCATCGGGTCTGCTACAACAACCAGAACTTCCCACAAGGAAGTGGGAGATGGTAACCATGGATTTTTTAACCAACTTACCTAAAACAAGGCATGGAAATGATACTATATGGGTCATAGTTGACAGACTGACTAAGTCAGCACATTTCTTACCCATCAAGGAGACTCATAGCTCCGACAAGCTAGCTCAATTGTACGTGGATAATATTGTATCTCTCCACGGAGTGCCGGTATCAATTATATCCGATAGAGATACTAGATACACCTCTCACTTTTGGAAAAGTTTCCAACAATCTTTGGGCACTCGTTTGAATTTTAGTACTGCTTACCATCCTTAGACAGATGGACAGAGTGAGCGTACAATTCAAACTTTAGAAGACATGCTTCGAGCATGTGTTATTGATTTGGGAGGTAGTTGGGATGACCACCTACCCTTGATCGAGTTCTCTTATAACAATAGCTACCATACTAGCATTCAGGCTGCGCCCTTTGAGGCATTATATGGTTGGAAATGCAGAACGCCTGTTTGTTGGGCGAAAGTAGGAGAGGCTCAGTTATCAGGACCTGATATAGTCCTTGAAATGACGGACAAGATTGTCCAGATTCGTGATCGCCTGAAAGCTGCCAGGGATAGGCAGAAAAGTTATGCTGATAAGAGGCGAAAACCTCTAAAGTTTGAAGTAGGCGACAAAGTCTTACTAAAAGTATCACCTTGGAAGGGTGTGATGCATTTTGGTAAGAAGGGAAAGTTAAGCCCTAGATATATTGGACCATTCGAGATCATCGAATGTGTCGGCAGTGTAGCTTATAAGCTAAACTTTCCTGAATAGCTGAGTGGAATTCATAATGTGTTCCACATCTGTAATCTCAAGAAATGTCTAGCTGATGAATCGCTAGCTATGTCTCATAAAGACGTACAGATTGATGAAATCCTAAGGTTTGTTGAAAGACCTATATCGATCGAGGATCGTCAGGTTAAAAAGCTTCGAAGGAAGCACGTGCCTATAGTAAAGGTTAAAAGGGGTGCCCGTAGAGGCCCCGAATATACGTGGGAAGTTGAGTCCACTATGCGACAGAAGTACTCTCACTTATTCTAGTAAATCTCGGGGTCGAGATTTCTTTTAAGGGGGTGAGGATGTAACACCACGTAAAAACGTGTCCAATTATGTAAAGACACGTGTCCTAAACTCTAAATATGTGAAAAATTGAGTTTGAAGGACTAAAGTTGACAAACGGTGAAAATATGTATGCGAAGGGACTAAAAGTGCCAAAATGCCAAACTTGTGCCTCTGAATGACGATACTCGGAGAATATATTCTTAAACGAGTGATTAATTGGATATAAGAAGCCGTTTGTGAAAATAATCGGAAGATTATAAAACTACAGGGGTTAAACATGTCAACATGTTAATTCTTACATCTGAGTGACCTTTTAAGAAACCCGAGGCTTTGAATATACTCTCAAGAATAAGTGGTATCAATTTCACGTGGTTTCGAGACCGTTAAGCAAGTTTTCAAGACTTTGGGTGAAAAGTGTCAATATGATGAAACTTGTGTTTATAGTGATATTTAACGAAACCGAGCCTAACGGAGTTTGATTATACTTCCTTGAGCCTCTACAAATTAACTACAAGGGCCTTTTATGCCAAAAATAAGGTTGTATAAGGTTTTAAATGGCCAGGGACTGAATCTTCCAAAGTTTAAAATGTTTTAACCTGATCAGACAGTCATCGCGGCCCGCGTAGACTCTTACTGAGTCTTACGCGGCCCGCCTAAAAGCGCCCAGCGCAGAAAAATGTGGATAGCTGCGAGTTTTAGTTTAGAACCGCCTTAACATTATTCCAATGAATACTAGGGGCTGTATGTCGGTCTTATATTACCACAAGGACACCTGGGGTGATCCTAGGTACCTCCAAAACAGATGCAAACATCTTAGAACTTGGCATTTTGCTATATAAGGAGCTTTAGTTCTTTGTTCATATGCACTTTCACTTGCAACAACATTCAAACCCAATTCTGGAGATAGCAAGCACTAGGAGAAGATTAAGAAGTGTAGAAAAGATAGCAAGGACCTTATGTAAGAGTTTTAATCCCTGCTTAGTCCATTTTATTAGCTTAAAAACCGAAAAGTCAAACATATCATAATTAAGCTTTGACTTTCGGTTTAATCATAAATGGTCTAGCCACTGACCGAAATGAAAGTGGTTATGGAACAATATTAAGGTAGGTGATTAACCCTTAAAAGGGGCACCTCCTAATTATTTCGTTTGACTAGTTAATTGTAGGGTCAAACTAGTTAGTCAAAAAGTCAAACTGGACAGAAACTTTAAAAATGATTTAAACTAATAAAACAAAGGTTCTAAATTATATTTTAACATTCTAATGACTTGGTAATTAGAATTAGAACATGTTTAATCAGGTCTAACCTGACAATTATTAGTCTAAGGTCAGTTTATAACCGAAAGTCGCAAAAGCTTGACTTTTGCTTTGACTTTCAGTTCTGACCCATTTAAGCTTAATTCTTCCATGTTTTAAGCTTCCATTAGGACCATATTATATAGTAGTGTAACCCCCTGGAGTTATATTGCTTGGTCCTTGGTGGTTTGAATTATACGCTCTTGTTTGTTAATATGCTTATAAATGCCGTAAATGCCCTTTTGACATATAATTGAGATTTTTAGAAATGTGAGAGGACAAAAAGCTTTGCTACTGATATATAAGCTTGTCCCGAAAATTTGACATCAGTTCATGGTCTCAAATAGAAGTTATGCTCGATATCGTAATTAGAAGCTTTTTGTTAATTAAATTGCGATATCTTGCATAAGACATGTTTAAACTTGGATTTTGAACAAAAACTCATTACCTACTGTTAAGATATTATTTTTAAGGATTTTTAAGATTATTGGTCAGATTATAATCTGATTAAATCATAGAGTTCTTGTGTAATTCGGTAAATGACGATAATACCCTTTTCATGCATAAAATGAGATTAACAAATGATTTGAATGTCAAACCTTTTCCTACTGATTTCATACATTAAATAAATTATTTTGAGCATTTAAAACTGATCAAAATCCCATGTTTACATAAACATCTTGATTATCGTCAATTTGCAAGTTTTACACTAATTAGGTGCATAGTATGGTTTAAAACCATATTTAAAACCTAAGACTTGTTACCTACTAATTTTTAAACAAATTTCAATATTATTACAGTAGGTATAAGTCATGAACTCAGACTTCCAAAAATGTCCTTAAAAAGCATATGTGAAATGACCAAAATGCCCTTTCGGGGCATAGTTTGGCCACAAATGATAAACCTCACATATGTATGATATCTTACTTATGTAATGAGATAAAATAAATATTTTTACTGATTAGCAAAGGCCAGAACTTCAGTTTGTTATAAAATCTCTTTTATAATTATTAAAATGACCAAAATGCCCTTACGGGACTTAAATTGATTTTAAATACTTTTTGGGCATATATGTTAACATCCTTCAGATGTATTAACATATTTTAAGCATAATAACATTTGAGACCTGTATATAATTCATTTGGTTACCCGTTACGCGTTTATGCGTTCGGATCAGTTTATGTGACTAGTTTACGTAAAATAGCCAAAACGGGTTTAACCTTATCATTAAATCCTCAAATTACAGAATGTGTTTAGTTTACCCATATTATACAAGTATCCAAGTTTGTCGGGTCTAAACCACATTCTATTCCAGTCTCCGCTTAATCTAGCGTTTAGAACCGTAAAGTTTCTTTTTAGCTAGCCTGTCTAAGTCTTTGACTTAACTAAAGACCCGTTAACATCCTAATAGGTTATTAAACCTTCTATATAGATTAAGTAGCATCCAGTAGAAAGTATCATCATAAAGCTTTAGGATTATACGGCTGAGTTACTTTTCACATTTAGCTCAGGTAAATACTTTTAACTTATTTTCCCTTATAAGGGCTTGGGATATGGTATTATAGTAATACCACTTGGTCGGGTATGAAATCATTTAATCGGATTGTGATTAATAAATTTACATAACCCGTTTTAATCTGTCTTGTTTGATAACATAAACATTGGGGGTTAATTCGACCGTGTCCTGGATATCCTCGGCTCATTTCATTTGAAAATGGCCATGACCTATACACGGGGTGTAGGCATACACCTGACAGATGCAAATGCTAAAATATAAACCCACATGTTGGGGATAACTCCTTTGTGGGTTCTATAAGTGGTGAGTCGGTTAATCATGACCGGCTTCCAACCGGCCCCAATTGTATGACAAACATGTAAATCTGTATACAAGATTATCTTTAAATAATTGTCCCAAGTTATAAATGATTTGTGCCTTGTGTACTTAAATCAATTTTCATAAATGTTTTCGAAAGAGTCAGTTAATTTTATTTACCAGTGTAAACTGACGTATTTTCTAAAGACTGATTGACAGGTACCTCTCTTAAATAGGCTAGAGCTACTAGGTGTTATATAAGAGGATCTTGCAAATCCCTAGATACCTGAAGTCTGTTATTTTTGTTTTCTTGTATTTTATTTATGATCCGCCTGTGGATCTTATTACAACCAAGTGTGTATATTCTTTCATTCGGACACTCAGACATTATGGTTTGTAATAGTTTATTCACCAAGCCTTCCGCTGTGCTATTATATTGTGTGTATTGACAATGATGATATCAACTACGTCATGATACTCCACGCCGGGCCCACCGGTAATATGTGGAAATATCGGGGTGTGACACATAATATGTCTATAGACAACTTAAATAGCATCCTTAAAAGAACATATTAGGACAATTTTACAATGTTCTAAAATGTGATTACCTACTTTTAATCTTTTGATACACATACAAGCGTTCTTAAAAATTAATTTATAGGACCCTTATGATGTAACGTTATATCTACTTTAATATCAAGAAAATGGTCCTAATATCGCAAATAAGATTATAAAACCAATTTTATAAAGAGACTATCAACATATAACATCCTAATAGTTATTGTATAACATCAACTAATGAAAGAAATAAAACTTCATTATATTTCAAATAAGCATGCTCATAACAAAAACAATAACCATAAATAAGTTATAACATTATCTAACATAAAGTCTTAACATTTAACAAAGAAATTAAAAGCAATTAAAGAAATAAGAAGCATAAAATCTTGAGTCATCATGCGTCCTCAATCCTCATGGACTACCTACAAATAAACCATCCATGTATAAGCATTAATCATCCACTTGGGAATAGCTCAGTGGTGTTGGTGAGTTTAGATAGAGCTTAGGATAGGAGAGGTCAGGGGTTCAATCCCCATGGTGTGCAACGTTAGCCATTAAAAAAATGTATAAGCATTAAGTTCCTTGATATTAAAATTATTTGTATCACAAGTTTAACAAATACATACCGAGATGAATGGATAGGGCCATGCGATGGATGCACCAATGCATTCTAAATCAGTTCTATTCAGAAATTCAGATTGTTGAATAAGTATAATGAAATACTAACATAAAAGATTAATTGCTTGATCTCATCATCATGTTAAATAATGTGCGCAGATTGAGAATAATAAAATAAAAAAAATACCTCAAGCACACTGTGAGCTAGGTCACTATTTCCATCCACATGACCAATTGTGGTTTGTGATGAATCCCATTTCGGATCAACTTCATCTGAAACAAGCATGCAAGTTGCATAAGATAAGATTCAACACTAGAAGAGATAAAGTAGAGGTGGCAACGTGGTCGGGCCGGGTCGGGTAACATGTTCGGGTCAACCCAATCCTTTTGTACAGGTTGAAATAAGTCTCGAGGTTGAGTTGACCCGTCACTTTTTGTCCATTAATTTTGAAACTTAACATGTCAAAATGATTATAAAAATAATATTGTATTATTTCAGTAATAGTTAATTGAAACCATTTAGGAGGTTTTATACGTTAATAAAACTTTAGATGACTTTCAACCTGTTTGACTAGGGGTGTCAACGATCCGATACACCGGTGTGCTACTCGAGATCAGTTTGCTAAAAGCTCGAACCAAGCCAAGCTTAAAAAACGAGCTCGATCCTAGATTGGAGCTCGTTTAATAAACAAGCCTAAGCCTCATATATCAAACTTGACTAGGCTCATGAGCCTAAACAAGCTAACTATTTATAAAAATATAATAACTGTTATTTACTATGTAACTATAAAATTGCATAATAGATAGTAATGTATATAAAAATGACAAAAATAGCAATAATATATATATATATACATAAACATATAACTGTAAATATATAAATAAATAAATGAATATACACACATATAAATAAATAACTAGTAAATAATAAATCAGCCAAGCTCGAGCTTGAAAAATTACTCACACACCAGGCTCGAGCTCTCTTAATTAGATGAGCTGAACCCCTACGTTTGACCCATCAGAGATAAATAAATTCTAAAAAAAATGAATAGCCATTTTTATTGGTAACATGTCTAACTTGCCACCTCCAGGATGAATTAACGAATAGCCATATCCCAAAGTGTGTTCATACCTAAACCCATTTCAAGTCCTGTCTGATCGGCACTGAAAACCCAATTGTGCTCCTCTTCTTCCTCTGAAAAAGAACTAAAAATGAGTTAACAAACGACAAAAAGTTCAAAATGTCTTGAAAACTACATTAAAGGGGCTATTGGAACTCCATGTTCAACAGGTTCAGGGTTTAGCTCTGCACACTAACTAGTAAATCCACCAGTTACGATTTAATAAGAAACATACTAATATGGAATAAACGCATTGCAATTATGTAATGTAGTGAGAATTATACATTGATTAGGATCTGAAGGCACTAGCCTCATCTCGGTAATCTTTGATAAATCCAACGACTCATTAGATTCAGAATCAGAGCTTTCCGATTCATCAGCATTAGAGGTGACAAAATGGGTGGGTTGAGTTGGGTTGGTTGTTGGGTCATAATGGGTTTGGGTAAGGATGGGTTTGGGTCAGGATGGGTATGTTAAAAAAATATTATAATGGGTTTGGGTCAGGATGAGTTTGGGTCAGGATGGGTTTAGGTTAGAATGGGCTAAAAAAACAATAAAAAATAAATTAATAATAATCATTAATAAAAAATAGAAAAAAGTAAAAAGAATAATAATACAAAACAAAAAATAAATAAATATTTTAAAAACAATAATATTTAAAAAATTAAAAAAACTAAAAAAATAAAATTAAAAATCTAGAAAATATAAAAATAAATAAAATAAAAAATAAAATCTAAGAAAACTAAAAAAGATGCAAATAAAAAGAACAGTTAGTCAAACGCCTTAAACTAAGAACATAAACTTATCTAGGGGCCACCTTGCAAGAATAAGAAATTGAAGATGAAAAGAAATATGTGTCAAATGGAGCCTTGTTTTTGACATAAAGAATCCAATTAAAGTTATTGAACATTAACAAAAATATGATCAAGATAGTATATCTTGCATCTCTAGTTTTACCTACAACCGCATCTTCATCTACAATGTTTACAAGTTGCAATGAAGTAACCCTAGATGGAAAACAACACAATGTGCAAGTGTTGGTATCTTCTTAACACTAAGGTATAGTATAACATAAAAGACAAACTACTCATTTTGATCTTAAGGATCATTGTCAATGTCATGATGATTTCGGGTAAATAAGTAATGTATAGTATAGAATAAAAAATGAACCACACCTTTTGATCTTAAGGATCATCGTATATACCCTAGAATACATACAAAATAAAGAAAATCTTTTGACCCAATCAATGCCATTAACTTTATGTAATGATAATGACTAGTAAATAAGTAACCATAACTTAAAACTTAAAAAGGGACTGTTTGGGACTTTCCTACATGGAAAAGAGAGCAATTTGCAGGTGACAGACGAGTATCTCGTGTAATACATCAAAGTTTAGTATAGCATAAAATATGAACAACGTATTTTAATCGTAAAAATCATCGTATACACCCATTAACATATACAAAATAACGGTAAACCTATTGGATCGCAAAACAAATTCTACAGACATTTTATCGAACAGCTAGAGCGTGTCTCTAATGACCCGATAAATCACAAAGATTCAACTTCACATCAACTACTACATGCTTATATCTATACACATCACATATTAATCGATAAGAATAACGTAAAAATTATTCAGAAATAGTAAAAAAAAAAAAAAACTCAAAATACCTTCAAACCCTAATCGACTACATAACTAATGAACTGCAGAAGAAGAAGTCGATGAAATGCAAAAGAACTCAATGAACTGCAGAAGATGAACGTATTGATGTATTGATAGGTTCGAATGTATTGATACTGTATTGGTCGAATTTATTGATTGAATGTATTGCTGTCGTTCCTAATTGATGGATCCAATGATGTTAGCGTCGATTTACCCAGGTCAGTAGGTAAACAAAGAGAGAACCCATCCTGACCCACAACCCTTTTACTTTCAGCCCATCTTGACCTGTAACCTTCTTTTTCTAATTTTCAACTATACTCATTTAAACCCCCTCGGAAATAATCTATTACCCAAAATAACTCATGGTGTAATATTTAAAGCCCAGATGAACCCATTTTATGTTGTTTGGGTTGGAATTGCCAGGGTTAATCAGCATCTTCATCTCCTGTGTCAATCTAAGACAACAATAAAATAATAGGAACTAATACGTGTAGAATAAACAAAATAATTGTCGTATAGCCAATGTTTAAAGTATTAACAGAATTGTACACACAATTGTACCAGATATGTAAGGTTCAATTTGTATTAACCTTTGGTCCTCGCAGTATCGCTCAACCATATAATTACACTATGAATTGACTTATAAACAAATGAAGAAAACAATAGAGTTAGGGTTTTACTTGGTGGAGATATAGAGAGTGCCGGGAGACTCTAGAGGGTGACGGGCGTGAACAATAGTGACGGCCGGTTGGACATGCATAAGCTCCTCGCCGTTGTCGGCGTTGAGAAGAGGTTCGTCGGCATCTGATCTCTTGGTGAAAATCTTAGTCCTCCTGTTGCCATTATTGATTCTAAAACCCTAGGTCAGCTGTTTGGATGGGTTTGTTTTCGTTTTTTCAGTTAGTGCAACGATTGATTCTGTTGGCCGGTAAAAGAAAGGAAATCATTTACGATTGATCCATTAAGTACCAAGATGGTCCATTAAGACATGTATGATCTACTGTTGTCCATTGTGACCCATTAAGAGCCAATATGGTCCATTAAAACAAGTATGATCTACTATTGTGCACTATGATCCATTCAGGCCCAACATTGTCCATTAAGACATGTATGATCTAATATTGTCTATTGTGATTTATTAAGGCCCAATATGGTCTATTAAAACATGTATGATCTACAATTATCCATCATGCTCCATTAAGGCCTAATATATTCCATTAAAACATGTATGATCAACTATTGTCCACTTTGATCCATTAAGGGACATATGGTATTAAGACATATACGATCCACTATTTAAGCGTTGTGAATTATTTAGGCCCAATATGGCCCATTAACACATATATGATCTACCACTGTTTATCGTGATCCATTAAGGCCCAATATTGTCCATTAAGACTTGTACGATCTACTATTTGGCCGTTATGAATTATTTAGGCCCAATATGGTCCATTAACACATATATGATCTACTACTGTTTATCATGATCCATTAAGGCCCAATATTATCCATTAAGACTTGTATGATCTACTATTGTGCATTGTGGTCGATTAACACATATATGATCCATTATTTGTCTTTGTGATCCATTTAGGCCCAATATGGTCCATTAAGACATGTATGATCCAATATTGGTCCTTGTGATCCACTAAGGTCCAATATGGTCCACTAAAACATGTACGATCTACTATTGGCCATTGTAATCCATTTAGGCCCAACATGGTCCATTAAGACATGTTTGACTACTATTATCCATTATAATCCATTAAGACCCAATATGGTCCATTAACACACATATATGACCCATTATTGGCCCTTGTGATCCATTAAGGCCCAATATGGTCTATTAATACATATATATGATTAAGGATGAGCTCAGTATCGGTACGAAAATACGGCTACTGAAAATCGTCAACTATGGGTACAGGTACCGGTACTGAAAATGTTCGGTACGATACTCTACGTTACCAGTATTTGAAAATTAAACTCGGTATAATATTGGTACCGTACTGAAAACGCCAAAAAGTGGGTACCGAAAATAATTCGGTATGGGAAATTTGGCACTAGTACTAATTTTGCATACATTAAAAACGTATATAAACATAACTAATATGCATACTCTTACATATTATTTAGAAGAAAACACATATGGTTAGAATATATAACATTAATAATAGGATAAATTTTTAAATATGTAGTAAGAGTTTTTTTTTATAATATTAACTAATATAATTTTTCAAATGAGAATTTTAATTGAGAGGGGAGTTTTGAATGAAATATTTTGGTGGTAAGTTTTAGAATGAAATATTTTGGGGGGAAGTTATTTTGGAGATAAGTTTAACTTTTTGGATGAAATATTTTGGTGGAAAGT